>CM066321.1:175748849-175771349 GCA_033807775.1 Saussurea involucrata
TCATACTCTACATTTTGCTAGAAACATTGTAGTTTTATTGGGAGTTGTGTTCTTCCTATGTGGTTTACTTCACTTTCTTGTAAGATATCTCATGAAGAAAAAAAGATCATCTTTTTCACCTTCAAATTCCCTTCATCATCAATCTTCAAGATTTCAAGAAAATACCCATAATGATGATGTTGTCTATGAAAGACAATTGCAACAACTCTTCAATTTACATGATTCTGGCTTAGATCAAGCTTTCATTGATGCCCTCCCAGTGTTCTTATACAAAGAACTAATGGGGTTAAAAGAGCCTTTTGATTGTGCTGTTTGCCTTTGTGAATTCTCACAACTTGACAATCTCAGGCTGCTTCCTTTATGCAGCCATGCTTTTCACATTCATTGTATTGACACTTGGCTGCTCTCAAATTCAACCTGCCCTTTATGCAGAGGAACCCTTTTCACCCCTGGATTTTCTGTTGAAAACCCAGTCTTTAACTTCCACTTTGATGATTCAATTCAAGAAGATGATGATCATGTGTTCTTGAATGGGGTTTTTGGTAATTTGAAGCAATCTGAAAAGAGGGTGTACCCAGTTAGACTTGGCAAGTTTAGAGCCACAAATTGTGAGAAAAAAGAAGAGAAAGAAGTGGGTGAGACTAGCAGCAGCAATCTTGATGCAAGAAGGTGTTATTCAATGGGATCTTATGAGTATGTGGTGGGAAACTCAGAGCTACAAGTGAGATTTTGCCCCAGTAGTAGTAGTAGTGGTAATATTGGGAAAAAAGATGTGGGGATTGAGAAAGACAAGGGGAACAGCTCAGTTGATGGGGGTAGTGATGGAAAGAAAATTAGTAGTAGAAGTAAAGGTGAGAGCTTTTCTGTTTCCAAGATTTGGCTTTGGTCAAAGAAAGATCAGCATAAGTTTCAAGATTCTTCAGGTACTACCCATATGATGAATTCATCTGTGAATGTAAGCTTACCATCAAGAAATTTAAATATTAGCAAGTAATTGCCACTGCTTAAATTATATGTACATCATGCAGAAGGAGTTGTACACTGGTTTGAGTTTGAATATTTTTGGACTAGGTAACCATTTAATTGTTGATGATGTCTTCAAAGCTTTCTCTTTTTTCCCTTTTCTTTGTGATTTTGTTAGTTGGAAAGTGCAGATTTCAGTGAATGATTTTGTGTGGGTAAATGAATCAGCAATTGAACGTTTTTTACTTATTTTCATATTCACATATATCAACATTAAATTCTTAATTTTTTACATTTTCAATATTATTATATAAAATATACTCTTTTTCTTTTTCTTTTTTTCATTGAAGATGACAAATTGTACTCTTTCACACTTTTTTATTGGAATTTGGATATGTTTCCCTCCCAAAGACTTTTTGAATATTATAATAATTGGAATCTTTATTTTATTCATCAAATTATTAAAAATATATGTTTTTACAACTTTTAGGGCCGTTTAACAAACACTTGCCCACTTGCCCGGGTAACTGGTAAACGCTTACCAAGTCACATTATGGATTAATATGGCAAAGACCAAAAATCTTACCTAGTAGGGCGACGACTCTTACCACGGTTAGGGCTTACCAGGTGAATTGTTGCATATGAAACCGAATTGTCAGACTAAAATCTTACCCGATAAGTAAGTGATAGTGTAAATTTGTGGGACAAACTTCATGTTACCGCGGGACAAACCCCCGTGATCGCGGGCTAAAAAATTACAAAAATGCCACTGCCCGCGATCGCAGGCTCCCTTCGCGGGAATTTGTGGCATTTTGGTAAAGTGAGAGAGATTTGTGGCATTTCGGTAACATGAAGTTTGACTTGGGGCATTTTATCTTATATTTAATTATGTTTATCAGTTAGTTATGAATTTAAACATTCATCTTTAAAAAAATATATTTATATATTATTTACTTGTAATCTTGAATTTTAATTAATATACTTTAATAAATAGTGGACAATGCATAAAACGTTATTTTTAAGAGTTATTTTTTCAATTAATTATTATAATATAAGGTAGATATGTTATTTGTAAAATGATTTTAAGATTATGATGATTAATAGGGAAGGTGGGAACTCTGAGGTGAGATTGATGGGTCCACCAAACCTTGTAGAGTGGAAGAAAGGTGTCACGTGACTGAAAATAACCATTGTTTGCTATCCTCTCTTCATTTTGATTTGATTTGATTTGATTTTTTATTTATTTAAATTATATTTAGTAATCGGTTCTCAGTGAAAGTAGGTGTTAGTTATTGAATCAATTGAATATAGAAACAATTTAATAAGGCCATCGGTACCGCAGCGGGGATGGGCTCGGGATGGAGGGCGGGATGGTGCGGGGTCGGCTACAGCCCTTGCGGGATGCGGGGTGCGGGATGGATTCCGGGTTCGGGATCCCGATTCATCCCGAAGGTTTATTAAAAAATATATATATATTTAATTTTTAAAAATAATGCCGTTGAACGGCTCTTTTTAAATAAAAATAAATAAATTTTTTTCTCAATTTAATCCCACTATATATTTAACCCTCAACCTCTTATTTCTCACACCTCTCAAACTCTCTAAAATTCTCTCAACCTCTTATTTCGCAACAATATCCGTCACAATGGTCGCAACAAAATCCGCCACAATATTGGTAGTGTTTTGTATTTTGTAATTTTTATTTTTAATGAATGGTATGAATTTTTATTTTTATTATTTATCTTATTTTTATTTATTAAAAAATATATAAATATTTTTATTTTGTTAAATAATTAAATGTATAAATAAAAGAATTAAAATAAATGAGCTGGCAAAAGGGTTTGAGGGAATGGGGTAAGGGTGTTTAGGGATTGAGTGAGGGTTAGGAGAAAAACTGATGTGGCGCTGATGTGGAGCTGGAATCTTTGAAAGATAGGGTCATGGGGTACTGATGGCCTAAGAGATGTTGAAAAATATTAAATATAATTTTAATAAGAGATGTTGACAAATATTTGAAGCATAACTTTTATGTTTTATTCAACTAACATTTTAAAAAGTTAACTTATAAATCATTTTATGTTTATTAAATGGGTTCTTTTTATAACTTGTTAATGTCAAACATGACCATAATTTAACAATTTTATTCATATATCTTTTTTTAATTTATGATTTGTTTGTTTTTATAGTTGAGTTATATATTTTTATTTCTGTTATATCTATATTATATATCTAAATAATACTATTAATATATATATATATATAATATATTTAGATATATTGTTTATTAAGAATAGTTAAGATGTGAATTGATTTATAAAATCTGAAAAACTATTTTTAATAGAATGATGGTTTCTGATGTCAGACAATTATAATATATAATTAAATATTATAATTAAAAAAAATAACTTATTGCTTAGGGAAATTAATTAAAATACTCAAAGTTTGACTTTAACTTACCAAAATACCTATTTTTTCAACTTTGTCAAAATACCCATTTTTCCCGCTATTGGTCCTGCGATCGCGGGATAGGGTATAAAATGAAAATAGCGAGACAATAGCGGGACTAGGGGTGTAAATAGGTCGGGTTGAGTTGGGTTCGGGTTCAACCCATTTATTAATTGGGTTGAAAACCTTAACCCAACCGAACCTGTTTAAGTAAATGGGTTGAGATTTTCAACCCAACCCAACCTGGTACTTAAATGGGTTGGTAGCGGGTTGACCTGTTTATGATTTTCTCAACCCAACCTGTTTAATAAATGGGTTGAACCTGGGTTGACCCATTTAATTTTAAAACTTTAAATAAAATAAAAAAGGACTAAAACATAATTTCATGACAAATACACAAGTCACAACCACAAAACCAAATAAATTGTTCAAAGTTTCAATAAAACACAACCATAAAGTGAAATAAATTGTTCAAAGTTTCAATAACACAACCATAAAGTTAAACAAATAAGTTTCTAGGGCTGGCGTCGCTCTCTTGGCTGGAACCGTAAGGAAGTGTCGACTAGGGTTTAGAGAGTTTAGACTTTGAAAAACGATGGAATATTGAAATGAAAGGACCAAAAGAGTTCTGTTTAGACTTTAGTGGAATCATATTTAGTTTTTTTATTAACTTTTTAATTATTAATTATAATTAATAATGATAATAAATTAAAAACAAGTCATAAATGAGTTACAAACAGGTTATAAATGGGTTGAAAGCAGGTTGTAAATTGGTTGAAATCAGGTTGTAAATGGGTTGAAATCAGGTTGGAAACATGTCGAAAATTTCAACCCAACCCAACCCATTTATTAATTGGGTTAAACGGGTTGACCCATTTAACTTAAATGGGTTGAAAATCTCAACCCAACCTGCTATTATTGGGTTGGGTTCGGGTTGGGTTGGCGGATTGGGTCACTTTTTGCCACCCCTAAGCGGGACCAATAGCGGGATCAATATTTTCATTTTATACCCCTATCCCGCGATAGCGGGACCAATAGCGGGAAAAATGTTTTCATTTTATACCCTATCCCGCGATAGCGGGACCAATAGCGAAAAAATGGTATTTTGGCAAAAGTTGAAAAAATGGGTATTTTAGTAAGTCAGTCAAACTTTGGGTATTTTAATTAAATTCCCTATTACTTAACTTTCAAAAGTAGCTGTATTATAAAAACTTGTTAAAATAAAGATGACAATTTCTTTTTTATTAATATTAATTTAATAATATATGTTTAAGTGTAATACGTTAAATTCTATGTTAAAATTATCATTAATCAATTTCAATGTTTATTTTTTAGTTTCTTACACACATATATAATAATATCTTTACTAAAATCAAAACAAAATAATTATTATTGTTTATAATTTTTATTAAAATAATAAAATTATTTCATTTGATTTAAAAACAAAACAAAATACAATGAATAATCCCACAAAAATAACATGTAAACTCGAAACGATCCTAATAAATAAATATGATTAACATGCATAATTAAAATGACATATTCACATATAATGCAATAAAGTGTATTTGAATTGAAAAAAAAAAATCAAAGATTGGGTGCGCCATTTTCTTTTTAATTACACAACATATTAAAAAGAAAGGTAGTATATTTAACAAATAAATAAACAAATCAATAATTGATTAAAAAAATGGAGCTTCATTTAGATAAGGCAATAAATAAAAAGTCAATCACCTCAAAAGTTAATCTTCAAAGGGGTGGTCTCATAACTTCACACAAAACCCTAATTTTTTTCCAACCGTATGCAATTTTAATGGTTCGAAGTTTCGATATCAATTATTGATTATAAGTTTTTAAGTTCTATATTTTCTTTTTTTTGTTGAAACTCTATCTACCGGTATGAAAGTTTCGATTAATAATTTGATTAACCTAAATATAATAATATTGATTTTTCATATTGACATGTATATTTTAGAAGTCTTTCAAAAGAAATAATAATGACAATAAAAATTCATGATTTTTCGTAATATTATAATCGTTTTCTTTGTCAAGACCATCACCATAAAACATATAGACTTTTGCTTTTCTTTCCAGCCGTGGTCAATAACAAGAAAATAAAAAAATTCTCTCTTTTTTCTTTCAATCTGTTTACGAGGCATTTAATCATAAAAACAGACTTTTTTAACGAATTAATATATATACACAATATTTATTAAGCATATACTCTAAACATGAAACCATAGATGTGCAATAATATAATCTTAATCGGTTTATCAAGTTCATTAGAATACCAAATGTAAAAGGATTGTGATCATACCTGATTTAATTGACAGAGCAGTATGCTTGATTATCTCATAGCAGAAACAATGATTTATGTAACAACCAGGTTTTCTTTTGTATTTATAAAAGTTTAGTGTCTCTTGTTTAGAAAGAAAAGTATAGTTGGAGGGTCAGATTGTAATTGGGGAGAAAGTATTTAAAGGCACTTTTCCCTAGGGTTTTAATTGAGAAATCAGTATTTTATTTTGTTTGGGTTCTTGGTTGGCGGCTGAAGGAAGAAGGAACGAGAAAGCAGGGAGACTCAGTAAAGATTTTCTCAATTGAGCTGCTAACTGGTAAAAAATCGATCTCTCCCTTATGAAGTTATTATAACTGTTGAACACTGGGTAAAGAACTTCCATTCTGTTCTCTTTGTTCAAGCTGTTTAAGTCAGTTAAAGAACAAATGGGTGAGTTCTTAGTTTGATGTTCCATTTAGCTGTTTAGAAATGCTATGTAATTAATTTGGTATTAGGTAAATGTTTTATGGATTAGAAAATGAACTCAGGTTTATGTTTATTAGATTCATGGGTTTGAAATCAGGAGGGAATCGATGGCTAAAACTAATATGGGGTGTGTATGGGTTTTTGTTCGAAACCTGCAATTGCGACTTAGAGAGATTCAGGTTTGGCGCAAAGTTCAGTTTGCGCCATAGGCAGCTAGCGCAAAGTTCAGTTTGCGCCATAGGGAGCTAGTGCAAAGTTTAGTTTGCGCCATGGGCAGCTGGCGCAAAGGTCAGTTGCGCAAACCTTTGGATGGCGCAAACCTAGGCTGTTTCAGTGATGTGTCGATCTGATAGTTGGGCTGAATGGTTTAGTTGGGTCAGGAAATATCTTGAGTCCCTTGGGCTTAGGTTTGTTTTGGGTTAGAAGATTCAAGGCCTAGTATGAAGAAGATAATCCTATTTACTTATTTAAGTTAGGATTAAGAGGAGAACTTAGAATCAGAAATTGAGTAAACCTAATTATTTTATAAATTAATTATTAGGTTTACGGACGGTACGAGACTCGGAGTTAGGGAAGAATTTGCAATCAGGTGAGTTCTCTCAACCCTTTTTATGACGTACTATTTTTACTGAATATGGTTCCTTTATCGAGCATGAATTGATTTATAAAAGTTATGCATGTTTTCATGATTTACATGTTTACTTGCAAATGAAAGATGTTTAAGGTTTTCATGAATATGATTTCAAATGTATGTGTATGCTATGTGGAGTCGGTTGTACAGTGGGGTCAGGGTACCTTGGGATTTCTAATCCCTTGGGCATATGGAGGTTAGCTTGTAGGTTGGAATTCGTTTCCTCCTACATGAAGGAACAGGGGGTCCACTTGGATTTCGGTATAGACGAGAGGGTGTCCGTTAGGCCCCTATCGGAGTAGCTTATGCGATCCTTGAACCCTGTGTTTAACCTGTTATGATGAGGATGTGAAGTTTACGAACTGTTTTAATGAAATGATTTTATTATATGATAAATGTTTTATGGAGGGAATTCACTAGGCCTTTTGGTCTAACCCTCGCTTTTCAAAAACTAAACCATTTTCAGGTAAGCGTACGGTGGGTTCTTCTAGTAAGAACTAGGAGGAGGCAAGGAGGATTTGGAGCTCTTAGTGACTCCAAGATTTTGACGGATGACTATAGATAGAACTCGGCTGTGGATTTAGAGACTTTCGTTGTCCAAATTTTGTTTAGTACACTTTATTAATTGTAAAGACAAATTTAACTATGTAATCCGAATGCTTATTTTTTTTATGATATTGCATGTTTAAGAATTTATGGACGTTACAAATGGTATCAGAGCCTTAGTTTAAGGGATTTAGGTGACCAGTTAGGCCTAAACTTAAAATGTAAAAGGAGGAACACAGCCGAGACATAGGATTGCCTCTAGGAACAATCACTATAAATGCGCTAGGAAATAAAGTGCCAAGGACAAACGTGTAAGGTAAGTTTGGGATTACACCTGGCCAGTGTAATTACGAACTTACAGGTACATGTGCGTGCTTAAACTTACCTTATATAGCAAAATTGTTGTGTCATGTCTAGCAAAGGTTAATTGTTGTTTTCTTTCAGCGTTAGTGAAATGGCTGGGAGAACTTTGAGGAGTAGGTCGGCACCTGCTGTGCCAAGGAATCAAGATGAAGATGTACTAGAGAATGGACCGGTGGAACCGGCGAGGGCAACTGTTACCCGTAGAAGGGGAAGAGGTAGGGGTCGTGGAAGTGGTCGGGGAAGAACACCCCGCCGGGCCGCCACCTAAGTGGTCGGGGATGGGGGAAACCCGAACCTGAGAACGACTCGTGCAACTAGAAGAACGAGGAGTGTGGAAGCCCCCGTTCGTCAAGAAGACTCTCTTCAGGAGAGTTTAACTTCTGCAAGAAGGGTAACTCAGCCAAGGGGACGTGGTCGAGGTCGTGGATCTACATTTGTCACTCGAGAGAACCTAGCTGCTGAACTAGGTAAGATTCAAGAGACCTTGCAAGCTCTCCTCTCTAAGCAGAATGAGTCAGCCTCGGGGAGCAAAGAGGCGAGCGAGAACAAAGAAAGTGTGGAGTTGTCAAGCCCAGTAGCGACTGGTACTGGGAGTCACTCGAAAGAAATTTCTCTAGTGGTGAATGAGTCAGCAGCTAAGGGATGCAGTTACAAGGCCTTTGCCTCATGCAAGCCCCCTACTTTCAAGGGCGAGTGTGATCCGGTTTTGGCAATGAAATGGGTGAAGGAAATGGAGCAAGTGTTTGATACGTGCAAATGTGCAGATGGGGATCGGGTGATGTTTGCCCTATCCATGCTGAAATCTGAGGCAGTTTACTGGTGGGATGCTGAGACAGGGGGAAAAGGATCAGCAATGGCTAAGTGAATGTTGTGGGAAATGTTTGTAGACAGGTTCAAAGCCCAGTTTTGTCCTCTCGCGGCGGTGAAAAAGTTGGAAGAGGAGTTCTTGGGTTTGGATCAGGGAGGTATGACAGTGCGTGAGTATACTACAATGTTTATCGAGAAGTCTCGTTTCGCGGATTTGTATTTGCCAACGGAGGAACGACGGGTGGAACGATTCATCCACGGATTGAAAAGTAGCATCCGAGAGCTAGTCCTGACAAGGAACCCCACTACCTTTCAGGCGGCCATTAACGCGGCCGAGATGATCGAGAAAGAAAAGGTTCGCCAAACGACTGAGAAGGGTGGTGAAAAGCGTAAATGGGATGGGTCGGGTAATGATTCCAGGAAAGGGAAAGTGTTTCGACCAGACAATCAGGTTAGCAAGGATACCATTGGGAAAACATGTACAAAATGTAACAGGGTGCACCGAGGGGAGTGCATGGCAGGTTCAAACTCATGCTACCGGTGTGGCTTGCCCGGTCACATGTCAAAGGATTGTCGGAGTGGGGGAAAATCTTGTTACCAATGTGGGGCTACTGGCCACATGCGTAATGATTACCCACAACTGAAGAAAGAGGGAGCGGCCTAGTATGGGGAACGACTAGGAGGGAGAGGAGGTGATAAAGGGGCAAAACCGGCGCGTCCGAAGGGACGTGCGTTCCGCATGACTGCGGAAGAGGCGGAGGAAGTTCCAGATGTGGTGGCAGGTACGTTTCTAGTGAACTCTCTATGTGCCAAGGTGTTGTTTGATTTAGGAGCAAATCGCTCTTTTATATCTCATGCTTTTATGAAATGTTTTGGGGTGAGGCCTAGACGTTTGGAGAGAGCACTAGAGGTGGAAACTGCAAATGATAGTTGGGTATATGTTAAGGAAGTAGTAGAAGATTGTGTCATAGATATAGAAGGGAGGTTGGTGCCTACGAAGTTATATCCCATGGCAATGGGAGAGTTTGATGTAGTGTTGGGTATGGATTGGTTAGCCGCGAACGATGCGAATATCGTTTGCAACAAAAAGCTGATCAGGATCCGGTCACCTGATGGAGATACCGTAGTGATCTATGGGAACCGCCGTGATAGAAAGACTAGCCTTATCTCCATGATTAGGGCTACTAAGTGTTTGAGGAAGGGGTGTCAAGGGTTCTTGGCGTACGTGTTGGATGCCAAGAAAGAGAAGCGTGGGGTGGGCGTTGTGCGAGTGGTAAGTGAGTACCCGGAGGTATTTCCGGATGACTTGACAAGTCTACCCCCAGATCGTCAGATCGAGTTCAGAATTGATCTGATGCCTGGATCTGCACCGATTGCCCGCGCACCGTATAGATTGGCGTCGTCCGAAATGAAGGAAATTATGACTCAATTACATGAGTTATTAGATAAAGGGTTCGTTAGACCAAGTACATCTCCGTGGGGAGCACCTGTGCTCTTCGTGAAGAAGAAGGACGGTACTATGCGAATGTGCATAGACTACCGAGAACTCAACAAGGTCACGATCAAGAATAAGTATCCGATCCCGAGAATCGACGACCTGTTTGATCAGTTACAAAGAGCCAGTTACTTCTCCAAGATTGACTTGAGGTCAGGTTATCATCAGCTCAAGGTAAGGGAGGAGGACGTGCCGAAGACTTCCTTCGGAACCAGATATGGACACTACGAATTTTTGGTGATGTCGTTCGGACTAACTAACGCCCCGGCAACATTCATGGACCTAATGAATAGGGTGTGCCAACCTTATTTAGATCAGTTTGTGATAGTGTTCATAGATGATATTCTGATATTTTCAAGGTCGGAAGCGGAGCACGAAAATCACCTTCGAACGATTCTCGAGTTGTTAAGGCAAGAGAAGCTGTATGCGAAGTTTTCCAAATGCGAATTTTGGCTGAGGGAGGTGCAGTTTCTTGGGCACGTGGTGTCGAAGAAAGGAATCATGGTTGATCCGGCTAAGATTGAAGCCATCCGAGATTGGGAACAACCTAAGAATCCATCAGAAGTTAGAAGTTTCCTCGGATTGGCGGGGTACTACCGGAAGTTCATCAAAGACTTTTCATGTATTGCCACGCCACTAACGTCTTTAACCAAGAAGAATGTCAAGTTCGTCTGGTTAGAGAAGCAAGAGGAAGCTTTTCAAAGATTAAAGGATATGCTGAGTAGCGCTCCGGTTTTGTCGTTACCGGACGGTTCTGATGATTTCGTGGTTTTCAGTGACGCATCGAAGCTCGGCTTGGGTTGCGTACTCATGCAACGGGGAAAGGTGATCGCGTATGCCTCACGGCAATTAAAGAATCACGAGGTTCGATACCCCACTCACGATTTAGAACTGGCGGCAGTGGTCTTCGCTCTGAAGATTTGGCGACATTACCTGTATGGGACGAAGTGCCAGATCTTCACGGACCACAACAGCTTATGTCATCTCTTTGACCAAAAAGAGTTGAATATGCGCCAAAGAAGGTGGATTGAATTATTGACCGACTACGACTGTAAGATCGAATATCATTCGGGTAAGGCAAATGTAGTGGCGGACCCTTTGAGTCGTAAGGAAAGAAGTGAGATACCCAGCATTGTGGCTATGAGAGCCGAGGTGACGTTTAATTTATTAGCAGAGATAAAGAAATGTCAAGTTGAAGCGCTCGAAGCTGAAAATCTCAAGAAGGAAAGAATGGTAGGACAAGTGTCCTCGCTAGTGGAAGATAGTCGAGGGGTGAAGTGTCTTAGTGAGAGGATCTGGGTTTCGAAATTCGGAGAGCTCAGAAAGCTGATACTAGAGGAAGCTCACAAATCGAAGTACACAATTCACCCCGGGACTAACAAGATGTACGGAGACCTACGTCGTGACTATTGGTGGCCTGGAATGAAAAAGGATATAGCTCATCTTGTAGAGACCTGTATGACGTGTTCGCGTGTAAAAATTGAACATCAAAGACCGTACGGGAAGCTCCAGTCGTTAGAGATACCGATGTGGAGGTGGGACCAGATCACGATGGATTTCGTGACCCATTTGCCTAGAACTCCAAAGGGTTATGACGCCATTTGGGTGGTCGTGGATCGACTCACGAAGTCAGCACACTTCTTACCTATACGAGAGTCTTACTCATTTGAACAGTTAGCAAAGTTGTACATCGATGAGATCGTAACCCGCCATGGGGTACCCTCGTCGATTGTATCTGACCGCAATAGCAGATTTACCTCTACGTTTTGGAAGAGCTTCCAAAGAGAAATGGGTTCACAGATCAAGATGAGTACCGCTTATCATCCTCAGACCGACAGTCAGAGTGAGCGAACGATCCAGATGTTAGAAGACATGTTAAGAGCGTGTGCTTTAGATTTCCAAGGCTCATGGGAAAAGCACCTACCGCTAATCGAGTTTGCTTATAATAATAGCTATCACTCGAGCATCAAGGCAGCGCCGTTTGAGACACTTTACGGTAGAAAATGTCGGACACCGTTGTGTTGCCGACGTGAAAGTACAACTGACTTCGGACAAGATAGTCCAACTGCGTGAAAGACTGAAGGTCTCCCGCGACCGACAGAAAAGCTATGCGGATAAGAGGCGGAAAGACATTGAATTCCAAGTCGAAGATCATGTTCTGCTAAAGGTGTCTCCTTGGAAGGGAGTGGTACGATTTGGAAAACGTGGGAAGTTAAGCCCACGTTACATCGGACCGTTTGAGATTACTGAACGAATTGGAGAAGTGGCATATAGGTTGGACCTACCTGAAGAATTGCATGGCATCCATAACGCGTTCCACGTGTCCAACCTGAGGAAATATCTTGCCGACGTGACCAAAGCAGTGTCGTTGAATGACATTAAAGTGGATGAGAAATTGAATTTTGTAGAGGAACCCGAAGCAATCACGGATGTTAAGGTAAGGAAGTCACAGAACAAGGAGACTAAGCTGGTTAAAGTACAATGGCGACACCACAATGGTCCAGAGGCGACCTGGGAGTTAGAGTCGGAGATGAAAGAAAGATACCCGCATCTCTTCCAATAAGGAACTCCGGGGACGGAATTCTTTTAAGGGGGGGGGGGGGGGTGTTGTAACAACCGGGTTTTCTTTTGTATTTATAAAAGTTTAGTGTCTCTTGTTTAGAAAGGAAAGTATAGTTGGAGGGTCAGATTGTAATTGGGGAGAAAGTATTTAAAGGCACTTTTCCCTAGGGTTTTAATTGAGAAATCAGTATTTTATTTTGTTTGGGTTCTTAGTTGGAGGCTGAAGGAAGAAGGAACGAGAAAAAAGGGAGACTCAGTAAAGATTTTCTCAATTGAGCTGCTAACTGGTAAGAAATCGATCTCTCCCTTATGAAGTTATTATAACTGTTGAACACTGGGTAAAGAACTTCCATTCTGTTCTCTTTGTTCAAGCTGTTTAAGTCATTTAAAGAACAAATGGGTGAGTTCTTAGTTTGATGTTCCATTTAGCTGTTTAGAAATGTTATGTAATTAATTTGGTATTAGGTAAATGTTTTATGGATTAGAAAATGAACTCAGGTTTATGTTTATTCGATTCATGGGTTTGAAATCAGGAGGGAATCGGTGGCTAAAACTAATATGGGGTGTGTATGGGTTTTTGTTCGAAACCTGCAATTGCGACTTAGAGAGATTCAGGTTTGGCGCAAAGTTCAGTTTGCGCCATAGGCAGCTAGCGCAAAGTTTAGTTTGCGCCATGGGCAGCTGGCGCAAAGGTCAGTTGCGCAAACCTTTGGGTGGCGCAAACCTAGGCTGTTTCAGTGATGGGCCGATCTGATAGTTGGGCCGAATGGTTTAGCTGGGTCAGGAAATATCTTGAGTCCCTTGGGCTTAGGTTTGTTTTGGGTTAGAAGATTCAAGGCCTAGTATGAAGAAGATAATCCTATTTACTTATTTAAGTTAGGATTAAGAGGAGAACTTAGAATCAGAAATTGAGTAAACCTAATTATTTTATAAATTAATTATTAGGTTTACGGACGATACGAGACTCGGAGTTAGGGAAGAATTTGCAATCAGGTGAGTTCTCTCAACCCTTTTTATGACGTACTATTTTTACTGAATATGGTTCCTTTATCGATCATGAATTGATTTATAAAAGTTATGCATGTTTTCATGATTTACATGTTTACTTGCAAATGAAAGATGTTTAAGGTTTTCATGAATATGATTTCAAATGTATGTGTATGCTATGTGGAGTCGGTTGTACAGTGGGGTCAGGGTACCTTGGGATTTCTAATCCCTTGAGCATATGGAGGTTAGCTTGTAGGTTGGAATTCGTTTCCTCCTACATGAAGGAACAGGGGGTCCACTTGGATTCCGGTGTAGACGAGAGGGTGTCCGTTAGGCCCCGATCGGAGTAGCTTATGCGATCCCTGAACCCTGTGTTTAACCTGTTATGATGAGGATGTGAAGTTTACGAACTGTTTTAATGAAATGATTTTATTATATGATAAATGTTTTATGGAGGGAATTCACTAGGCCTTTTGGTCTAACCCTCGCTTTTCAAAAACTAAACCATTTTCAGGTAAGCGTACCGTGGGTTCTTCTAGTAAGAACTAGGAGGTGGCAAGGAGGATTTGGAGCTCTTAGTGACTCCAAGATTTTGACGGATGACTATAGATAGAACTCGGCTGTGGATTTAGAGACTTCCGCTGTCCAAATTTTGTTTAGTACACTTTATTAATTGTAAAGACAAATTTAACTATGTAATCCGAATGCTTATTTTTTTATGATATTGCATGTTTAAGAATTTAGGGACGTTACAATTTATGTTTGGTGCCGGATTTGATAATCTTTGTAGAACGTACGTGCTGATAACGTGTTGAAGGAAAAACGAAACAGAACAAGAATATAATAGAGAGAATGAATCGTAATTCTCATTAATCATAAACCCTTTATATAGGGATGAGTTACAAGTAGATAACTACAAGATATTTCAATTCTAATTTATCTCTATCCCTATCTCTATCGGCATATCCTTTAGACGATGGCACATTATTATCATACAACATTTCAATGTTTATTTTTTAGTTTCTTACACACATATATAATAATATCTTTACTAAAATCAAAACAAAATAATTTTTATTGTCTATAATTTTTATTAAAATAATAAAATTATTTCATTTGATTTAAAAGCAAAATAAACTAATTACTAAACTTACAAAATATAAACAATATAAATATATTGAATATTGGTTAAATTATATGAAATATTAACTTAATAAAATACATTTTGGTGTGAGAATAAAACCCCATCAAATTTTGTAGGACGTTATTAACAAAAGACAAAAAGAGGTTTGGTTGAAAAGAAAATGGTTGGCATTTGGGTTTTATTATAAAACTAGTGTTTGGTACCGCGCGATGCGCGGTGCTGAAATTTATATTAGAAATATGTAAGCAAATTAAGATGAAACATAATTTGATAATAATATGTAATATAATACGATGTATGTATTCGAGTATTTTTATGCATATTATTTTCACTGATATAGTTTCATACATTTTTAACTTTTTGGTTGCAAAATAATGATTCAAAATTTGTACTAAAATTAGCGTTGTTAACTTACTGAAAACAATAAAATTAAAGCATTCTATTAAAAAGTATTAATTGACTATTATCTAACCAAATAATAAATAATTTAAAGGGTATGATTTTTAAGCATTTGTTAGATTAATAAGAAAAAAATCACTAAAAATATACACTTTTAAAATAAATTTTGATTTATAAGCATTGTTAGCCTAATAAAAAAATAAAAAATAAAAAAATTATACTATTAAAAAAAGTATTAGTTGATTATTATCATACTAAATAAAAGGTTTTGATTATCAAACATTTGTTAGATTAATAATAAAATATTTTAAAAATAAATATTGATTTATAATCCTTGTTAACTTACTAACAAAAAAAGGTACTCTAAAAAAACAAGTATTCAAATATATTGATTTGATATATTGATTTAAATTTATAAAATATTTAAGTTATTTAAGTTTATGAAAGTTTACTAAGTAAAAATAAATAAATAATAACATCAATAAATTTATTTAAAAAAATAAAATAACCATTGTTATACAATAGTGTTTATAGGTTTTAGTGAGTGTTGATTTATAGTTTAACTAAGTATACAAAATTTATTAATTAAACCAATGAAAAAAAAATAGAAAATAAAAAGTTGTAATCAATTAATGCAACATTTTATTTAAAAAAAATAAAAAATCTCACAAAATTCTAAAGCTTCAATTGAGGCTTCTCGTTAACTCTCTCTCATACATTTTTCTATATATATAGATATTGATGAAAAAAATTATACTATTAAAAAAAGTATTAGTTGATTATTATCATACTAAATAAAAGGTTTTGATTATCAAGCATTTGTTATATTAATAATAAAATATTTTAAAAATAAATATTGATTTATAATCATTGTTAACTTACTAACAAAAAAAGGTACTCTAAAAAAATAAGTATTCAAATATATTGATTTGATATATTGATTTAAGTTTATAAAATATTTAAGTTATTTAAGTTTATGTAAGTTTACTAAGTAAAAATAAATAAATAATAACATCAATAAATTTATTTAAAAATAAAATAAAATAACCATTGTTATACAATAGTGTTTATAGGTTTTAGTGAGTGTTGATTTATAATTTAACTAAGTATACAAAATTTATTAATTAAACCAATGAAAAAAAATAGAAAATGAAATGTTGTAATCAATTAATGCAACATTTTATTTAAAAAAAATCAAAAATCTCACAAAATTCTAAAGCCTCAATGGAGGCTTCTCCTTAACTCTCTCTCCTACATTTTCCTTTATATATATATATATATATATATATATATATATATATATATATATATATATATATATATATATATATATTGATTTAGAGTAAATTACGTTTGTCATCCTTGTGGTTTGTTAAAAGTTGTGGATTTCGTCCTTGTGGTTTCAAAATATCGGTTTTAGTCCCTATGGTTTGCAATTTATTTCTATTTTTGTCCCTAAGACCAAAACACTAGTTTTAAGTATGAAGGACTAAAATAGAAATGACTTATAAACCATAGGCATGAAAAAAGCAATTAAATTTAAATCATAAGATTGATAAAGGTAATAAATTATAAACCATAAGGATTAAAATCGCAATTTCAAAACCATAAGGACGAAAATAGAAATTTTTAACAAACCACAGGGACTAACAAACGTAATTTACTCTAAAATTTATCATCAAATATATTGACCATCTTAAAATAGAGTAAACTACAATTTTCGTCCCTGGTGTATAACAAAACCCATGAAAGTGGTCCCTAAACTTCAAAAAGTGCAAGAATAGTCCCTGTGTCCTGATTTTGCTATGAAAATGGTCCCTGCTCACTAACTCCGTTAAAAACCTCAGTTAAGTCAAGGGTATTTTGCTCTTTTTACACCTTTTTTTTGTCTTTTTCTATCAAAATAAAATAAAAATAAAATATATTCTATATTTTATTATATTTATATTATATTTATATTATATTTATATTATATATATACACATATATATATATATGGCCATCGTCTTCGTGAACCACCTCCGTCGCCCACCATCTCCAGCGATGGTCCGGCCACCACCTCCGGCGATGGTCCGGCCACCACCTCCGGCGATGGTCCGGCCACCACCTCCATGTATATATATATATATATATATATATATATTTCTTCTCCAACATCATCCTCACCCTCACCCCCTCCTTCAACCCCACCACCACCACCTCCTACATCCACCACGTCTCCACCACCTTCCCTCCCATCACCTTCCACCACCTTCCCATCATCCCCCAAAACACAAACCTCTACCCCACCATCGGAGCCGCCATGTTCGACCTTTTCCGACGCACCGCCACCAACATCCACCAAACCCTCTGTAATGACCCAGACCTTTTTCGAAGTGTTTTGCGTTTGGTGTGGAGTTTTTAATAAAAGCAGAAGTTGAGGGGCTAGTTGGTAAATAGAGTTGGGGTATAAAAGGGCACAAAACCCTAGACAACATTCTAAAATCCCTGAATTCATTATGTGTGGCGGCTGTTTTGTTTAGAGAGAAAGAGAAAGGTGATTTGGAGGTTTAAGGTGCAAAGAAGAAGAGACTCATCAATCAGCAAAGAACCAGAAAGAAAGGGTTTGTTAGGATTCATTTGCTGCAAGGAATCCTCCAGGTAATTCCTATTCTACATCCCCATCTAAGAATTTGATGATTGTTAGAGTGTTAGTGAGTTTCTTGCTAAAAGTCATTCAAGACTCCTAAAGAAGGTTTAAGGATCATTAAAACAAGTTTAATCAGTAAAGTTTGTGGATAAATGGTTATAGATGCTTAAGTAAGTGATTCGTCGCATTATATTACTGATTTCAGAGTGTTTAGTAAGATTTCGAACCAATTAGTTCACCCAGCAGTCGTCCGGAAACCTTCAAGTATGAAGGTGTCCGGGTGAGTGTCCGGGAAGTTCTTGACCGTAGTGTAGAAGGTGTCCGGACATAGAGTTGTCCGGAAAATCTATGTCGTCCGGATAAGAGTCGTTGTCCGGGTACTATTCGGTATCCGGAAAAGTGAGGTTATTCGGTAACCTGTCCGGAAAAGTGTGGTTATCCGGAAATCAGAGGTGTCCGGACATTTTAGTGTCCGGTAAGTAGAAACGTCCGGAAAGTGAGAGTGTCCGGTAAGTGGTATCCGAACAGTTTGGTTAGTCAGCTTATGTGTTTATCCTTTAACCCAGGTAGATCGTTTGGGGAGTACAGAGCAAAGTAGGAGGGAAGTAAGCACATCAGGTGAGTTTTCTAAACTAAAACGCGTGGATTTTAACATGTTTTCTAAAGCAAGTACATGATGAGAAATGCCATGTTTTATTCTTATGCTTTAAATTGCATGAAAGTCGTTTACAGTTTTAAATAAGATTTGTGTATGATTTATGGGGCGGACCTATTCCGTGAATGCTTTTATGTGAAAGTTCTATGTGAGATGTATGCATACATTGTGTAGACGTAAATTGGCTAAGTCGGGGGGAGGTTCCGCCAGTACTCACGTCGGGGGGAGGTTCCGTTTATGCCATGGGAATGAGTCCCAGTAAGGCAGCGTGATACTGACTCGTTGTCACCCTCGGGTGACTCAGGGTGCCATTTACGGGAGCGGATTTATCCGTGAAAGATTTTTACTGTTCAGTTATGTGAAAGTTTATTATTGAAAGTCTTGTATACATTTGAAAGTTATGAGAAAGTTTTATGAAAAGATATTTGAAAGTTAGAAACTGTTTTTAAAAGTTTTGAGGACTGTCAGGAGGGACTCACTAGACCTCATGGTCTAACCCTCGCATTTTCCAAACTAAACCTTTTCAGGCAAGCAGATTGCATGAGACTCAGGTAGTCGAGCAAGAGCAGGATAGAGCACAGATGCAGATAGAGATATCGTCACTCATATTCTAGTAATAGTTATTCTCAGTTGTGTATAGGTTGTTTCCGCCAACCTAAGTTGTTTAGTCAGATGTAAAGAAATTTTATGGATCCAGTTTTGTAATTGTTTAATATTAATGCTAGTTATGCTTAATTTAGACTGGGTTGTTACAATTGGTATCAGAGCCATATTTTAAGGGATTTAGGTGACCGAACGGGCCTAAACTTAAACTTGGGAGTAGAAATCACAACTGAGAATCAGGAAATGCGTTAGGAGGGCACTATTGTAAATACAGGAAATGCGTTAGGAGGACACTATTATAGAGATAGGACTAATAGGGTACTGAGAACTGTCATGTAAGGTAAGTTTGAGATTCCACCTGGCCAGTGTAATTGCGAACTTACAGGTACATGTAGGTGCTTAACCTGCCTTATTATTCCGAAGTGGTAGTCAGAAGCTAGTGTTTATGTCGTGTTCCAGTACTTTAGAATGTCAGCAAGATCCCTGAGGGGTAGACTGAGACCCCCTGTTGGGGAAGTTTCATGAGAAGTCGTGGTGATGTGATGTACGTATACATCGTAGAGAAGAAATGTTGTTTAGAGTATTACGAGTCGTCTAGAGGTAGCTCTTCGTGGATTCGGGGAGGAAGAATGCTTGGGTTTGAGTAAGACTCCTGTTTCGGGAGAGTCTCATTTCTAGAAATCATGGGATAGGTCAGTCAGGATGGTAAGAAAGGTCAGTGTCAAAACCTTGAAGGTATCAATAGAGCCCTGGGTTCTTGGTCGAGCTTTCCATTAGCTGGATAAATGAAATAAGATGCCTATAGTGAAATGAAACCATGTAGAAATGGAAAGTGAGATAGTTGGTCAAAACGAAATAGTATGAAATGGTTGAGTAAGTGGACCGTTGAATGTATGTATAGCAAATCGTTGCAAGACCGAGTGGGCGACCACTGGTCGAAGGTAGAGTGTCAATGATAAGTTGCGTGAGTAAAGCGATTGACCTTGTTTGAGTGAGTAGCCTTCAATTGCAAGTAAAGTTTCATGCATTGAGTTCGTATATGTGTACATGAGATTTTTCATAAGAAAAGTATAAACGTGTAAATATCAAATTTGATCGGATATGAGTCGGCGTGTGCAAGCGTATGTTTAAAAAAAATACAAATCCATTTACATCGTACAATGAAGTCTTGAGGTTTACGATTTGCAAAATATTCCACTCTTTTCATGATAAGCCAAGAAAACGTTTGAATGCACAACTTTTATAACCAAAATGAGTATTGACATTTCGAAGTTATATAAATGAGTGTGAGGACCGACTGGTCTACTTCGTGTCGGTAAATTGCTTTCAAAATTTTGTCGTATGGGAAGATTTTCATCCAATATTTATTTCTGTCGTAACAACACATTTTTGGTTGAGTAAGATTAAGTTTTACAGAAAGATTGCATGCAAACGATCCTCAAGATCGTTGTGCAGGGCATTAGAGTTATGAGAATGTTGGGGTCGGGTGTACCCAAGTTGTTTTCAAGTGTTGTTTCTTTAAAATGATCAAAAGTGTGAAATGATTCATTTATCGCGTTGTCAGGCATGAAGGCTATGAACTCAATGGGTCGTAGAGTATTACATTTTAAGCTAAGGAAGAACTCCTAGAGTGGAGAGGTGTTGGACAAATCAGGAAAGAATGTTTGTAGCTTTGGTAGATGCGTTCTAGAGGAGAGGTGAGCAGTGGAAGAGTTGGAAGTGGACTTTAATGTCGGTTGTATGAGGGTCTGTACCCTCGTGCGGACTGGAAGTACAGTTGCCGATAGACGGTTGTGTTCAGGGAAGGACTAGAAGTCATCGAGGTGTTGGTATAGCAACTCGTTATGAGTAGTGTGGTGAAGTAGAGATGAAATACCCGCGACGTTGAATAAGAGTTTAAGGTGATCCTGTAATATTGACCTTACGCGAGTCAGTTGAAATGAGGACGACGGGAGGTGAAGTTGATTAAGAGGGTGGTGTTGGAAAGATTAGGCCCTGTAGGGGACCCTTGTTGAAGAATAGGTTAAGGAAGTATCAACGAAGTATCAACAGGTCAACTATTGACGTCAGAGTCGGCAGTTGTGTAAGCTGTATGAGATCAAAGACTTGAATTAGAAGGTTGAAAGTTGAAGGACCACTTTGTAGGGTGTTAAGATAGTGAGAGGCTGCTGTTTAGATAAGCGTTTTACTTATGAGATGGATGGTTCGTAAAGAATGAAGTATTTAGCACAAACGAAGTGAGGGTATAGATTATGTCGATCTGTGAGGAAATGCGCCATGTCGATGTAATGGTTTGGTATTGCAAGGAACTAGCAAGAATCGAGTATGTTAGAATCAATCAGAAACTCGGGTGTTGTGGTTCAACTAGAGCTGGGGAGAGACAATGTAGCGAGATAGACTCGTTATTTATGCGTGAGGTCTTGAAGATAAGTTTGAGTTGTGTGTGAATGGCCATGAGAGTCTTGGTCTGCAGTGTGATGTTATGAGTGAGGAATGTACAGTTATGTAGTGGCAATAATTGCCAAGTTAAATGTGCCAGCTAGCGTCGTAGTGATGTGATGTTAGGGAAAGAGGAAACATCAGATAGAACCTTTTTGGGAGTTTCAGATGAGGTGTTCGAGTGTTAACCAGGTTGTTGGAGCACGTAGGGTGTAAGTTGACGTGGAGATATGTTTATGTTCGAGATAGCATCACGGAGTGGTGGTGGGTAGTTACCCAAAAGAGAAACCAAGTGTTTTTAGTTGTAAGAGTCGCTAAGTAAGCATATTTCGGGATCATTGGAAGTTTAAAGAAGAGAATGGATGTATTAGTCAAAATGTGGTGGAATAGATGTGAAATCCTTAAAGAATGTGAGTTGTTGCTTATGTGTGAACGAATTGTCTGAGAAAGTAAAAGTTTGAGTTTAAAGAATGTATAGTGACGTCGAACTCTGGTGTCAGTTCGAGGTGATTTAGTCGAAAGCCTTAAGTTAGAATTTTAGTACAACCGTTTGGTTATGTATAGTAATGAGACAACATTTTGCAGCTTGAGAATTGTCGGAAGAGAGGGACGAGTAATGTTGGTGGGCAGTGCTCCACGCTAACGTGGGGAGGTGAAGACAGTATGTTGGAATAAGTAAGTAAATCGGAAGTAGTAAACTTGACAGTAATGCCGATAGGCGTAGTGTTGTGTAGATTGTCCTTGATAAGTGTGCGAACTTATGGAAAGAGTATTGAGGAAGGAAATTGTGTATGATTTCGTGTAGGAAAGAAGTGGATAAGACAACTGAATGAGTTAAGTTAGTGACTTCGTGAGAAACGTTCAAAATGAACTGATCGATCAGTGTAAGTTATTGAGAATAGTAGGGTGTGATCGAGGTTACCCCTCCTAGTCGAGTGGGAGTAACCGAAGTTATGTTATATGACTGGACGCTTGTGGCAAGCAGCGAGAAATTTATGAGCCTTCAGGATAAGTGCAATTCGGATAGGTGAGTACTCCAATAAGGAATTATAGAGGTCTCCTATTATT